>CM060620.1:14294961-14314061 GCA_030578275.1 Meda fulgida | reverse complement strand
GCATTTTATATTTATTTATTTATATTTGATTTCAAGCTTCTTTGTTTATTCAAGATAGGGAAGTAATAATATTGTTCAAAATATATTTAGTAAACAATGTAGACGTAGCATTATGAAAAGTAAATAGTTTTAGGATTCAGAAGACACAAAAAGCTTGTATTATCGTTATATAAAACATTCTGAACGTCTCAGGACCAGCCCAGGACAGTCAGTGCCAATTTAAAGGTCACCTGCCTTCTGTCGAATCTGCTAAATCAATTATTTTTATTTTTATTATTATTATTATTAGAAATTACTATGAAAATGTTGCGTGGGAAACACACATATTCTTTTCAGTATATACGGGACTTTTATTTATGGTATTTGGTCCTTTTTCGAATTAATATTGACGAATGTGCTCTTGTTTAACGTTCCCGTGACTTGACTGTAACATGCTTTGTTTTAACATGGCTGCGCCCACAGAGAGCACGGATGTATCACTCTCAGTTGCTACAGGTCAAACGGCAACTGTTTTATCTACGGAAAATGTTCCACTACAGTATAGTCTTCTTTTGGATCACCTTATTGGTGACAAAAGACAGATTAAAGACTTGAATCCGACCGTTATGGGTGCTTTACCGAGTCCTCGGAAAACAGATGAGGAGAAGATGATCGAGAGGGGAATGGAGAGCTGCGCGTTTAAATCACTTATAGCATGTGTCGGAGGTATTTCATTGATTGACATTTAACACGTTTTACACTGGTTGCATAGTTACCTGATCAAATAAATGTGTTGTCATCTTTGACAGTTCAACAATTTATCAATGAACACAGTAGGCTCATGTATTGACCATACTGCGGTATAATACTAAAATACTTGAGTAATGCAAAGCCATACCGGTATACTATATTGCAATATTTATTGAGTTTCTCAATATGTCAATAATTCATATGTGAATGGTAATTCAAATGTAAGGGGTTTTGTGATCTCAATAGCAATATTCAAATCAAAATCAACATTTCTCTCTTTTTTAGGGTTTGTGTTGGGAGGAGCTTTTGGTGTCTTCACAGCCGGAATTGACTCTAATGTTGGTCTTGATCCCAAAGACCCCTTAAGGACCCCCACAGCAAGGGAGGTGCTAAGAGACATGGGGCAGAGAGGAATGTCATATGCTAAAAACTTTGCTATTGTGGGTGCAATGTTTTCATGCACGGAGTGTCTCATAGAGTCAGTAAGTACAATTGTCTTATTTTGTCTGTCTGACTACATTCCATTGTGTCATTTTCTTTTTCTCTAATCAAATAAACTCTAGTCTCATGTAGCCTGATCTTCAGACTGACAGCAGAAGGTTTGGACTCTCATTGCAGCTTTTATTTTCTAAGAACCGCCCAATAGGCTGTCTGACTGGCATGTAAAAGCAGCCAATCACAGTTTGTTTAGCTTCATGTTTAGGGGTGTGAAAATGTAGCATAATTTTGCATAATTTCCTTCCATTTTTTTAATGCCAACAAGCAGTTCGGGAGAACTGAACACATGACTGAATCGGCCAGCTGCGATGTCAGCATCTGTTCTTTCATGTTTACCCCACATATACTGCTGATATCCCCTTCCGGGTTATCTGATTTTTCATAATCAATGTGAGAGGCCACACAACTAATAAAATTGGATCACTTGGGAATCGTTCCAAGTGCTGGCAAAGGGTCGGCCCTGCTTGGAAAATAATATTCTTCCAATATCCAGTCGGTAAACAGGTTAAAATATCTATTTTTCGTTCCGACTACTGCCTCAAGCAAAACTCTTGGACATCTTTTAAAAAGTCTATGCCGTGAACTTAACATTTTTAAAAATCCAGTGTTGAGTTGATGCTGATAAACTCTCATTGTCACTGCTTTCTTCCATGAGGGGGTTTGGTGTAACAATAGCTTAGTTTCCAGGCGGTTCATTAAAGAACACAACACAAAGGTCATCTGGAAATCATGTAAAATTCAACCAATCAGATGACAATTTCAAAATTTCCAAAGTGTTTACCATTTTGTATGCCTTATGCATCAGATGTTCAGCCAATGGTCCGTGGGCATGACGTCTGAGGTTGAGACTAAATAAACATTTTCACGTGGTGACAACTTTTAAGTCCTAGGAAGAATTTTCTAATAGATTACTGCTGAATGAAACATTTTGTTCCATGTGAAATAGCACACATTTGTATTATATTTGTAAATGTAAAATGTATATTTTACATGATTATTCATTTTTTATGCATGCAAAATAAACTGGTCAAATTCACTGTCTAAAACCAACCAGTTATTTAGTGTTTCACTTCCCAATATGCATTGCATATTCAAACGTCCACTTTTGATCACGGTCTCATTTCAAAGGCTGCGTCCTCCGGAGGTCGCATTTGTCTGGCACATACGTAATAAAAGATGACTTATTTTAGAACAGTAACCATTATAAAATCGATCATATTTGATATACTGACGTAGACTATGAAATACTATAATAAAATGTTCTTACAAATTGCTTGTTTCTAAATATTGCTGTTTAATATGGATTAATGGCGCCAACAAGTGGTTCTGTATTTGAGAGGTGTTTCTACTCATCCGATTCCATTCCTTGTAGGATGTTTTCAGTACTGATCATCTGTTTAAAAGAATGGATTTATTTCTCTCTTCTAGCATCGTGGGAAATCTGACTGGAAAAATGCAGTATACAGTGGATGTGTTACAGGAGGTGCCATTGGGTTCAGAGGTAATTTTTGAACTTGGGTTTAAAGAATAGAAAGGATTTAGATGTGTGGTAATTTGTGGACTATATAAATAAGCTGTTCCTCTCTTCACTAGCTGGTCTTAAAGCTGGAGTTCTGGGCTGTGGAGGTTTTGCTGCTTTCTCTGCTGCCATTGAATACTATCTCAGATGAACATCAGCTTCAGGACTGTTACCATGTACTGTTGTGTATTCCTCACAGTATATTGGAAGACATTTTCACGGGGGGGGGGGCGGGGCATTGTGCAATCTTCCTCTCTGCCACCAATCAAGAGATGTTCCCCCCAGAAGAGATTAGGTTGCCTGAGTGGACCAATAGGACAACAAACTCGAGCAGAAGTTTCATACGATCTAAGGGATGTCTTGACCTTTCTGTCTCCGGCCATCTGATGATTTAAAAACCTCCAAGGATATTATTTGTACATAATTATATTGAAAATGTCATGCTTTGTGCTGGTTGATCCTCTGAGCGACGCAAGATAAAATGTATAGTGTTACACCTTAAAAAATAAAAAGTGGCATCAAGAGTGTAATAGGTTATCAATTCTTTAGATTGTTTTCACTTGTTGCCTGTGTTATGTTGTGTATCAGTGAAATGTTAACACATAGCTTTTTAGTAAACAAAGGCAGCTCAGTTTAAAAGAATTCACCAAATCAGATTTATTTTCTCCAAAGTGGTGTTTGGATTTACAAGTTTCAAGAAAATAAGCTCAATCAAGTGTTTATATTAGTTTCACTCTGTATCCCCTTTCTAAAAGGAGAGTTCTTAAAATGTCATCCTACAAACAAACAGAAAACTATATATTTATATGACATCTGATATAATATATGTGTGAAAATCAAAATGTGATCAAAAATAAGAGGCAGGGAGTGCTAAAGGTTGTGCATTAGGAAACCACAATGAAAACATGCTTTGAGGTCAAGCTGACATAGCAAGGAAATGAGTTTTCCTCAGCAGGAAACAGATAATGCAAACATGCTTTCTGGCTACTTCCCAGTTCTCTGAAAAGTTTCCTTTCCCACTGGCCACTAAAGAAGAGTTATTAATGCTGAATTGAGTTTGGAGATGCAACCCATGCAAAACCGAGTAGATGTGTAACATGGCTTTAAACCGGCCTAAGATTGTGCCAATACATTGTCCAATCATGTCTGTTTCATGAGGAATGGATGCAGTTCAGAAAACTGGGTAACATTATAGACCTTTAGAGTTTAGATTTTCTTTAAATCAACTCTAAGAGTGCAAACATAAAGACAACACGGCAAGCAAACAGAACCTCACTTAAAATAATTTTAAGACTTAGAATGTTTTAAGGACAAAGTTAGCTGTAACAATTAAGAAAAAAAATCAAACCTACTAGCATAAAGGGTTAAAGTGTACAGTACACTGCCTGATGATGCTGAGATTTTTCTTATTTTTGTGTTATGTACTAATGAACATATAACAAAAGTGTGAGAAGAGACAGTCACAACCTAAAACACCACCTGCCCAGGGCTGCTGTGCACTGAGCTTGTGTCAATATCACACACAACTTTTAATACAAGGCACTGTATTTTACGATATTCCAGACAACACATAATTTGGGGGTAAAACAAAACTTTTATAGATATTATAATATTTAATATAGCTCAATTTTCTATCCTCAGACTTTTATGCATATATTTGCTTTCATCCATTCATCTGTGGCATCCATTTACAAGAAACTTTAAAGCTCCAAACAAAGCACCCATCAAACCAGCAAGAGTCCAGTCTAGTTTTGATATGTATTAAAAATCAGAGCAGCTGATAACATTCCTGAACATCTACCTCTTATTTCTCAACTTCCTTCTGTCCTTCTCACAAAACTTGTTAAAAGCATGCCCGGATCATATGTTTCAGAAATGTTTGTCAATTTCATGACCATTAAGCCTTTTTTTTAATGGCAATGTAACATGATACTTTCTCATACTATATGTGGACTTTTGTAAGAAAAGGGGCTTAATGTTCATTTTAATTTTATTTATTGATTATATACTGCTTTTGGCTGTGAAATATGATCTGGACATGTTTTCATCAGATTCACCCAGTTTGCAATTTACAGTAAAACAACATAAACTTAGCCAAATATTCCAGTAAGAGAAATTCCAGTCTTTTTGCCTGAGCTATCAGCCAGTCCTGTAGAGATCTGACCCTCTGGATGTCAAGCAAGGAAATTATGTGGAGTCTCAGACATTTTAGCTACATGTCACTTGTCTATAAAAAGTGCCTAAGAATCTTTGGTCTACCAAACCCCAAAAGTGTTGGAAAAGATATTTAATTATAAATGTGTCTTATGTAAATCTTTTTTAATCACAGTCTCATCTTTCATCTCTAAATAATAATTGATAAATGATAATGTCTTTATCAAACCCTGAGCTGAGAGAGGAGGCCTTGAAGACACAAGAATTCTATTATTATTATTATTATTATTTTAAATTAAGAAAAGATTATCAGCATCATACACTGTACTATGATTTAAAGGTTAAGTGTGGCATACATAAGCCTGTTGGACAGTACATTTAGTGTTTTATGGTAATGTTCCATGCATTTCAAAACTGAATATAAACCTGTTCATATATTCTAGGCTTAAACTACACAGCCAAAAGTTTGTGGACATCCCTTTTATAATTAACAACAGACCCCTTGATTCAAGTTAAAACAAATCTACACCATACAATGACATTTAACATAATTGTGTGCATCCAACTTTGTTCGACGGTTTGGGAAGAATGTAAGATGTTATAGCAGCAAAGGAATGACAAACTCCTAATTAATGCCCATTGATTTGATTTTAAATGCTTGTTGGGTGTCCACATGCTTTCGGCCATATAGTGTATATATTACATTATTGGTATGTCTTATAAAACACAGTCTATTCTGAAAATGAAAGGGTGAAAAATGAGAAAATTGGAGAAATTATTGTTGGTTTTAGAAAAATGTACTGTAACAGACTACACTCCAACTGAGAAAAGCATTGACATGATATACTACTGAAAAAAAAAATATATATATATATCAGAAACATAACATGCATTATGATTAATATGGCCAACTCAACTGCCAGATGCATCCTACCTAAGCAAAACTAAAGAAAGCATAGTGTTGCCATAGACAAGAAGCAGCAGCTTGAAAGACTGCATAGTTAGTTTTGAAACGTACTAAAGCTTTAGAAATGGAGAGCAAAACATGCATTCTCTCTCTTTCAGTCCAGTAGACCCCGTTCAACCTCTTAAAGAATGAGCTGGGAGCTTAAACACACTGTTATATAAGTCTTCTTTCTGTCTCTCGCACACAAACACACTTGCTAAAGGCAACCTTTAGGTCCAGTTTGTCTTAGAAACACTAAACAAGAGTGCACGAGTACGTACTGAGCAACATTTTAATCTGACAGTTCTGCACTTCTGAAAATGCTTAATGGAATCTAGAACTGTTAGTTGCATTCATACGCCACCCAGCATTCACTAAATGTATTATGAAAGATGCTGCAGGTTATGTTAAAAGCCCTGGAACAAAGGCTTCTGAGTTCCTTGCTACACTTACACAAGCTCTCATGTGCCACAGATTATCCCTAAAAACGATCCTAAGCAAAAGAAAATCACCCATTTATACTGCACTATTCAAAAATATAGAAATAAATACAATTGTTTATCTACAACTCAAACTGTAGGCTCAGTTAATAGAAAGATTCATAGAAAATCCATGCCCCAAGTCAAGAGCATTTCACACTTCACACTCACAAACACGACACTATTAGGCGTTCCCACATCTTTTGACCAGCAAAGTCTTTTTCCATGATTACTGGACATAATTTTCTAGAAATTATTTAGTAGATATAGCAATCATAAAAAGTGATTTATAGCCCCAAAACAAAATCCTCCAAAGAGCTGAGCATAACAAAAAACAATAACTACTGAAATTTTGAATCTTAAAGATTACCAATGACTGTCCCACTCATGAAAATCATAAACATCATCTTCCCAAGACCGTAAGAACCATTGTGCCCTTTGGATATACAAAGATCAGTTTTCAGAGTAGGTGGCTTGCAACTTTTTCTATTCTTGCCCATGTGTTCACATGAGCTATCCAATTACCCGCAATCCCTTGCTTTGAAGCCCCCTGTGTTATTGCTTTGACTACTGCCTGGAGATGCCTTTGGGCATAATGTGGCCTAAAAGATATGCCAAGCGTTATGGGTTATGTGCTTACTCTTTGCACCCTGCAAAGAACCCATCCCCCTATAGACTTGAGGTTTCCCATTTAAACCAGGGATGATGGGCAACTTTGTTCCTGGAGGGCAACTGTCCTGCTGAGTTTATCTCCAGTCCTAATCAAACACCCCCAAGCAAGCTAATCAATGTCTTACAGATTACAAAAAAAGCTGCAGGCAGGTGAGTTTTTTATTTATTTATCAGGGTTGGAGATAAACTCTGCAGGACCGAAGTTGCCCATCCCTGATTTAAACAAAGACCAACTCTCTACTGCCCCCATGTGGATGGGAGGACTTGGGATTCTCAAAAGGACCGCAGAAACGAAGCAGAATTCATTAGCAGCCTCCAGAGCAGGTGTGGGGCGGTGTGTGTTAGAGTGTAAACAGTCACAGCAGGGCAGTGTGTGTCCAAACACATTCACAGAACTCTAATGAGCGGTAAACAAGAACAGCAGCACTGCAGCCATGGAAATGCTTACCATGTGATCGGAGCTTTTCGCCGAGTGGGAAGTGATTTGAAAAGTTGTTCGGATGTGACCTGAAATACTGTGGATCTAATCTAATGAATTTATTATACTGATGGCTGTACCACTCATATAATAATTTCCCTCCATTAAACCAGTGTATTTTTGTACTCTAAGCACACAGGGGCAGAATTTCATATATGGGACAAAAAAGTAACATAGAATTCCGATTACATTTAAAGACATCAGTCCAAACTGTAACAGACACTCCAATCAGAGAAGGAAGAGAGGGTCTTGGCCCTATATAACTGACCTAAAAGATGTTCCCTGGAGGTCATTGCAGTAAATCCAGTGGAGCGGGCATTGTAACGGTCAAACATGTAAATGTGAGTGTGTGCGTGGAATGGAGTAAAGCAGAGAAGAGTAAAATGAAGAGAAGCAATAAGGGTATGTCTAACATGAAGTCTTGGTTGTACTGTAACAGTAGTAGATGCAGTGCCGTAGCCTTGAGCTGTGACGTTGGTTGATTGTTTGTTTTAGATAAAGACCTTCACTAATCAGCTTTGGAGATATCTGAGAGAGGCTCGGGCGAGGACAGCGGAGAGACCTGGTTCTGAGCATCCCGCTGACGCTTGTAGAGTCGGAAGCCTTTGCGGCAGAGAAGGACGAACCAGTAGACCTGCGGCGACAGGATGCAGAGGTTGCCCAGGTTGGCGGAGAGCGGCAGATGGAAGGGAACACTGTAGAGGGGGATGCTGTAGTGGGAGCCGTAGGCCCAGTACATATAGGGGAAGAGTGCGATGCGGAACAAGAAGAAACTCAGCAACACCATGCCGCCATTAACCTTGTGCAGCCAGCATTCCTGCAACCCCAGCTACAGGAAGAGACAGTCAACAGAGAAGAATGAGGGGAAGATTAGAAGATGTGGACAAAACAGGGTTAACATTAAATTGATGTCACCCAAAAATTTTAATTCTGACATCATTTAATCACCCTCATGTCTTTCTAAACCTTAGACTTTAATCTTTAAAAAACAAATCAAGATTTTATTTAATAAACCAAAAAGTCAATTGTAAATGAATTCATATGAATCATGTGTTTTAATCCAAGTCTTGTGAAGAGATACAATCACTTTATATGATGAACAGATTTATTTAGGGTTTTATTCAGGTATAAACACATGCATATAGTGCACCGCTTATGGTAAACACAGACTCATGTGGGCATCACACGCTAGAACCTCATTGGATTTCACACATCACGCACATCTTTGAGCTTCTGTGTTTACCATGTGTGATGTTTCTCTATGTATGTGTGTCAATCATTGTTTAGATATAAATAATAGCCTAAATTAAATCGGTTTATCTTATAAAGTTATATCTCTTTTCAAGACTTGGATTTAACTACTCGATTCATATGGATTCGTTTTAGGATGCCTTTATGACGTTTAAAGATCCTCTAAGTTTTAGTTACCTGGACTTTCAGTGGAGGGACAGAAATCTCTCAGATTTCATTAATTTCATCAGATTTCATTGTTGTTGTTTTGTTTTTTTTGTCCATCTAATAGAAGTCAACGGGCACCAAAACTGTTTGGTTACAAACATTCTTTAAAATATCTTCTTTTCACATGTCATTATCATCCTGTTTAACAGTCCTTTGTCAGAAAAAGCTGCAAAGTGGACCAGACTAAGTCAATCGTCTGGCAAAAAATAATAAATGCACTGCAAAGACACCAGGACTGCTTTGAAATGTAATGCCCACACTACCAAAAGGAGGCATGTGGAGGCACATAAGTGGTGCATGTCTGAAAGCAATTTCACCTAATCTATCCAAACAAGCAAAGACCAAGAATCAGCAGTTATTGAAAAATACAGAGTAGAGATGTAGGAAATGCTGTTATGCAGTGCATTTTTATTTCCCTGTCATAGACCACCATTATGGCTGCATTCATTCATTTGGTTTGGGGTCAGTAATTTATATATATATATATATATATATATATATATATATATATTTGTTTTGTTTTTTGAGAAATTAATACTTTTATTCAGCAAGGATGCATTAAATCAAATGTGACAGTAAAGACATTTATAGTGTTACAAAAGATTTCTATTTCAATTAAATGCTGTTCTTTTGAACATTCTCTTCATCAAAGTATCCTGAAAGCTTTTTTATCAGTTTCCACCACCATATTAACCAGTACAACTTGTTTACAAAATTGATAATAAGAAATCTTTCTTGAGCACCAAATCAGAATATTAAATTTATTTCTGAAAGATCATGTGACTGAAGACTGGAGTAATGGCTGCTGACAATTAAGCTTCGCCATCACAGGAATAAGTTACATGTTAAAATATATTTTAAAAAGAAAGTATATTAAATTAAAATAGTATTTCACAATATTACTTTTTTGAACAAATAAACAGCCTTAGTGAACAAGATATTTAGTCTTCTTAATTTTTCTTAATCAATTTTTACAAGTCAGTTAATTTTAAATCTTTTTACTTTGGTTCAGAGGAATTTGATTGATTGATTGATTGATTGATTGATTGATTGGTTGATTGGTTGATTGATTATAAAAACCAGTTAAATTATTAATTATTATATGCTTGGATTGTTTGTTGCACTTACAGACCTCTATCTCTGCATTTAACCATTTATCTTGACTGAAAGGAAACAGGAATAGTGTTGACTGGTAGCTCCTGTGCAGCACTGTGAAGGACAGCTGAGTAAAACAGACAATCACTTTGTGAGAGTGTGTGCATGTGTTACCTGAATGAGGATTTTGCCCACTGAAACAAAAGGAGTGCTGAGCTCTGTGAGGAAGAGACAGCCAATGAAGAAATCACCCTGGTCCTTCCTGAAGAACTGATGAACACAAAGAGACCAAAAACCACAGTCAGCACAAACGTGAACAAACACACCACCTATGTGAAAAATAAGGGTGTAAATAATATTTAATGCATCGATCTGATAATGAAAATTTAATGCCTACACTACCATTCAAAATGTGGGGTCGAGTAAGATTTTTAAAAATGTTTTTGAAAGAAAGTCTCTTTTGCTCACCAAGACTGCATTTATTTGATTAAAATAGAGTAAAAAAAAAGCATTATATTGTGAAATATTATTTAAAAATTATATATACATATATTCTAAAATGTAATTCATTCCTGTGATGTCAAAGCATCCATTATTGCAGTCTCCAGTGTCACATGATCCTTCAGATTAATTTTAATTTCACAACAGTATAAAGCAGCACAACTGTTTTCAACACTGTTAATACTAAGAAATGTTTCTTCAAAATGAAATAGCCATGATTTAGTGCTGAATAAATATTTTTTAGTATTATCAGTTGAAAATAGTTGTGCTGCTTAATACTTTTGTGAAATATTTTATAGCAATACTTTGATAAATAGAAAGTTCATAATTTCTTTAAAAAAAATCTTACTGACCCAGAACATTTGAATATAGTATCGCCTTTTTCCACAAACACACAAAAGAAATTCACATATTTTCAGAAAATAATCCAGATACCCAATCTACTTCCAGTGTCCATCCAGTTACATTTGTGCATATTTATTTTTATATTATTAACTAAATATTATATATTATATTTTTAAGAATTGAAATTCATATTCATTATAATTCATAAAATGTATATTATAATTATTGAATGTATATTAAAATAACTTAAAATGAGTAAAATAAGCTACTAAAAAACATAAATCATTACACCATAAATAAAGAATCGTAATCGAATATAGAAAAGATATTTACAGCCCTCGTGGCAAATCAGGCTGTACATCACAGCTCACACCTCCCTGTCAGTGTTCTGCTAGAAATCATTGGCTAAAGTAACTGTTCAAATCAAGCTACAATAAAGTTATAGGCAATACTAAATTAAAAGACAAACAAAGTGAAAAAAACAAAGATAACACTAGACAAAATGGAGAGAATGGCATTTACACAAATGCAGATAATGTCTAGATATTACTCTATAGCTAGTTTTGCAAATGGTCCACATCATATGTGTGTGTTATGATACACGATGCTGTATATGGTGGATCAAAGGTGTGTAATGTGTGTATGAATGTAACAAGATAAGAATGACCAGTTAGAACAGCCACCTGTACCCTTCTCGCTAACCTGAAGCGCAATCTTAAACTACACGGTTTGGGGGAAGTCTATGGCTTCTATAATATTTCTCTATATTTTATTTATCTATACATCCTTTTTGTCAATGCAAAATGCCTTACTAAACATTACTGTATAGTAATGTATTAAATAATATACATTTCAGGGAAGTGAATTGTTATACATCTTGTATCTTGAATAGAAGTCAGATGTTTTGTTATGGTGGTCTGGGTCTTGACCTTATTTGTGTTATTACTATGCATGTCAAAATCTGTTTGCCCACGTTTGTGACTCGTGGGACATTTTGTGGAACAGGAGCACAAAGCAACGTGTTTGTGAGGTGGTATCTGAGTAGCAGCTGTGTGTGAATAATGGAAGCGTGGGTAAAGTGATCTCATATCACCACTGACAGCCCAGAGACACCAAACAAAAGACCAGGTTTCCACTAGTGTGTGTGTGTCTGTCCCACTGCATGTACTCTGGCAGTGTAACAGCTGCTATTAAGGTAATTGTTTCTCATAGAATCAGGTACTTAACGGACACAAAAGCACTGCATTCCCCTTTTTACATTCCCTCCCATTTGGTCCTGGCTATAGGTAGAGGTGGTTATTCGAGAAGGCCCATTACTCTCTCCCGTCATATTATTGGTTGTCATATCACTCATCCGAGTCTCTATCCCTGTATTTCTGTCCTCTCTCTCACCAGAGTCACAGGCAGTAGAATGGAGAGTAGTGCAATGTGATGGAGGACCAGCAGGAACTCTTTCCTCACAAATGAGTTGACGGTTCGTAGAGAGTGGCTTTTATAGTCCTTGTGGCCTTTGACCCGGAAGCGATAGTAGTGGCTGAGGTACATGGCGAAGATGTCATATGACATATAGGGAACGCCATACCAAATGACAAAATAGGTGGTCAGCCAGTGTCTGGAATAGAAAATGAACAGAATAGGTGAACAAATCATGTGTGGAGTGATTTCAAATAAACATACAAATATGCTTAGTCTCATTTTCTAAAAAACATTTTTTTTTTTTTTTAAGTATTATAAAAGATTTTATTTCCAAAGTGTGGGTACAGTAAGAACCTTTTTTGAAAAGAAATTAATACTTTACATTAAACTGATAAAAAGAGACAGTAAAGACATTACTCTAAATACAAAATATTCCTGTTTCAAATAAATGCTATTGTTTTGAACTTTTTATTCATCAAAGAATCCTGAAAACAATTATCACGGTTTTCACAAAAGTATTAAGCAGCGAAACTGATTTCAACATTGATAATAATAAGAAATGTTTCTTAAGCATCAAATCAGCATATTAAAATTATTTCTGAATGATTGTGAGACAAAAGTCTAAGGCTGCAACAACTAATCAATAAAAACAATTATTATCGATAATGAGGATAGTCGCATCTGCACGCTGTGCCCGGGAAACCATCAGCCAGTAACGTTTCTTTACAGTAGTGAATAACCCATTTCTATGGACAAAACACATATGGAAAATAGAGGAGGACAGAGTTTTCTGCTCCGGGAAATGTACATGATCCAAGTTGTCCGAAACATGAGAATGCTTTATATTAATAAGCGGTTCAAAGGTGATTTCTTACTGGCCCAAGTTTTAAAAAAAGAGTCCATCCCCCACCAGTCTCTATGATATGTTGGTTCTTTGATACAATTCAGGTCACTTCTTCAAGTTAAGGCTATGACATTCTTTCACCTGTTGTATCATCTGATAGCTTGGCAAAGCATACCAGTGAGAAACAAGAGATCTAAAGCACTCATGTGGGGCAATATATTAAACAGTTCTTTATTCAAATAGAACTGTAACATTCAAAATTATAATTGACAAAATAGCTTAAAGAGGGTGAGGATTGAAACAGACTTCAAACTCAAAAATGTATTCTGTAAGGTGTGGCTAAAATGTGTCATGTTTGTTTACCAAATGTTATTATGTCATTAGATGGTTTTGGGGGCTGCCGGGCAGGGCATCTTTAATTATTACCTTTATATCAAAACAACAGAAGTCTAAGATATGTACTCATTTTTGATATCCAAGTAAACATATGTGTGTGTTTGTATTGGATAACCTATATCAAAGTCACTGTGATCCACAGACTTCGCACATGTGATTAGTGATGAATTCTTTAATTACCACAGAGCTTACAGCGCTGACCTGGGACATGTCTATACTGTTCATACACACCACAGACGAGATATGCATCAATTATATGGTAAATATAAGGGTGTATTCACACCTGCCTTGTTTGGTTCGATTGAATCGAACTCAAGTTCGTTTCCCCCCTTGGTGCAGATCTTTTGGGCAGGTGTGAATACAGCAATCGCACTCGCACTAAGCAACCGTATAGAGACCCAGCTGAAGAAGTGGTCTCGGTCCGGTTCCAAACAAACTCTGGTATGGTTCGTTAACGGTGTGAACATGAACCGACCCAATTGCAGAAAGCACTGCGCCTTTGACTTATTAGAGATAGCACTACACATAGTAGTATGCAGTAATGTTAGCAGTAGTGCTGTCAATGAATCAATAATTTTTTTTTTTTTTACTAGATTCACAAGTCTTTACGTACATTTAAGACTTTAATTTACTGCTCTTATGAGGATACTTAACAAAATGGACATTTTGGCATAATGGTGTGTGTTATTGTTCATTCAAGCACGAAAGAGAATTCGATTCCGGCGCGCTCTCTGTGCACACGATACTGTTGTGCGTCTTTCTTCGCGTCGTGTGTGCATCAGGACATTCACAGACAGAGCGTTCTCTTTTGTCTTATCGCGCTTAAATGGTTTAAAAGCATTTGCATGAATAGGAGCGTGATCATATAATGTAACAATAGTTTAAGGATGATAGGGGGGGGAAACAGGTGCTGTGTTACTTTGCCTTAAACTGGACAAACGTTGACAGCATTTTTTAGCAGTAATAATAATCTCATGATTTGGATGTATGAATATAGCCCCTCTCTATGAAATCAGTAAAAGAAGAAATATCTCCATGCTGAGCCTGTTTTTGCACTTCCTGCTTTTCCCCACTTGAGAATTCCTGTCCATTGAATGCACGACTTTAGCACACGTGTAGTTTTGATAACAAATTTTGGTTCACTTGCAGAAAGAGCATTGTGAAAGCTAAGCGTATCAAACAAAACAAAAAAATCAACATTGTATTTGGTCTGGACCAAAGCAAGTGAACTATCAGACTTTCCTGGTGTGAATACACCCTAAGATTCACAATGTTTTTTCTCAAGAACTTTATTTATCTTTCATATTAACAAGCTAAAAGAAAACATAATAGTTAAGGTACACAAAACTTGGACCTTAGGCAAATTATTATCATAGATATGCAAATTAACATCCACACCTATCAACGAACAGCATGCATAAAGGCTTCAGAAAATTTGGAATATAGCACATAATTTATGATACTTTTATGGTGATTTCATTAATCATTTTGGAGTTTGGTAGAATAAATCCCCATCCACTTCCTTCATATCCAAAATATTCTGTATAGTACCATCGTTTGTACAATCGTATGCATCCAATGTATCTTACTGTTCAAAAGTTTGGGGTCAGTACAATTTAAAAAAAAAGAAATTAATACTTTAATTCAGGATGCATTAAATAAATGCTGTTGATTTTAACTTTTTATTTGCCAAAGAAACATGAAAAATGGTATTGTTTCAATAAAAATATTAAGCAGCACAGCTGTTTTCAACATTAATAATAATGTAATGTCTGAAGGATCATGTGACATTGAAACTGGAGTAATTTAGCTTTGCCATCACTGGAATTTTCAAATATATTAAAACAGAAAAGTTATTGTAATAGTTATTGTAATAACATTTCACAATATTGCTGTTTTACTGTATTTTTGATCATTTATAGTGAGCATAATAGACTTATTTCAAAAACATGAAATACTTCTACAGACCCCACATTTCTGAACGATAGTGTAAATCTAAGTTTGTGTTGTTTTGTTTTATTGTTGTTCTTTCTTGGGTGGAAAACAAAAAGAATTATCTAGCAGAATGTTCAAGCTGGTCCTTTCTAAATAATCAAAGTGAAAGGTAACCACAGCCTCCTCTGGTCTCCATTCGCTAAGATGGAAAACAGCAGCTTTTTGTAGAAATATTTCTACAACACGAGTAAACGATGACAGAATTTCCATTTTTGAGTGAACTATTCCTTTAACACTCACAGTATTACTGGATGCTCCTTGTCACTGAGGATCATGGCAGTGCATGTGCTCGAGCCAAGTATTAAGCCTTTGGGGGATTAGCAGGGTGGTTGGGAGTTTTCTCTAGGCTTACCTGGCAAGTGCCTTCCGTGGATTACACTGTTATGCCACAAACACACACACACACACATTTCACCCAGCACACATGAACAGGCGGCAGAGGCTGAAATTGCAGGTGTCAGTCTAGTGCCGGGGAAGGGCAGAGGGAGGAAGGGCACATAGGAAGGTAACAGCTGTTGCCCTGGGACTCTATGTACCTAATCTCCACCTCCCCGTGTCCTTGGGGTGGGGGCGGTGCCAAAGGGGTCAGCAGATGTGGCATGGGAATAGAGGTAAGCACTGTTGCCCAGAGGCTGTTGTGACTGGCCACTAAGGTGAACAAAGGCATGGGCAGGTAGGGTCTAATGGGCCGCCTTCTTAAAGCAACATCACACCAATTTTGAACATCAAACTGTTGATGTAGTGTAGTGATGCTTTACAGAAAGAGGATTTGAGAAATTGTCCTATTTTGTCATTTATTTGTGTATTATCATAACAGAATATACACTACTATTGAAAAGTTTGGGGTTGGTATGATGTTTTTAATGTTTTTGAAAGAAGTGTTTTATGCTCACCAAAGCTGCATTTATTTGAGCAGAAATACAGTAAAAACAGTAATATTGTGAAACATTATAACAATTTAAGATAACTCTTTTCCATTTTAATTTATTTCAAAATATACATTTTTCCTTTGATGATAAAAGTGATTTTTCAGCAGCCATTACTTTAGTCTTCAGTCACATGATCCTTCAGAAATCATTCTAATATGCTGATTTGGTGCTCATGATACATTTCTTTTTATTATCAATGTTGAAAACAGTTGTGCTGCTTAATATGTTTGTGAAAACTGATACCTTTTTTTCAGGATTCTTTGATAATAGAAAGTTCAAAAGAACCGTATTTATTTGAAACAGATTGCTTTTGTAAAAGAAAATATGTTAAACATGGTAAACATCTTTACTGTCACTTTTGCATCAATTTAATGTATCCTTGCTGAATAAAACTATTTATTAAAAAAAAAAAATCGTACTGACCCTAATCATTTTAACGTTAGAGTAGAATTTAATTGTAATTGGTTACTGAAATCAGTAATGCGCTTTGGCAGGTGCCTTATTTCTATTATAGGCACTGAATCTAGATGTGTTCACAGCAGCACAAATGTACACTGTATTGACCAATCAGCATCTAGTGCTGCTTTATCATTACCTTAACAAAAAGATGCAGGACAATATAATCCTTTGCAGCAGAAAAGCTTATTATTGGTAAACTGTGAAAGGTGTGGAACAGGATTGGTCCACTTACCGGTCCATAATCACATTGCCTTTGCACGTGGACACCACGATGATTCCAGCTGCGGTGGCCATAACAGCGTGAATGGATGACACCAGCCTACGAGAGGAAGAGAAGACAAAAAAAATGCATTCAGGTTACCTCAAATTTAGATATTTCCACCCTAGAGGCTATAAATAACAAAAAAATACTTAAGTTTTTATGCAATGTAAAAGAAAATCACTATTATTTATATGGATCATTTGAAGCATATACCAGTGATAATTTAATAATTTAAAAGTTTGTTATTTGACTGTAACTAAATGGCACATCAAGGAGAGCTAGTGGATGTCAAGATTTTCAGTGAATAACTGATCACTATGGATCACTTTGATGATGCTTGTTTTTTGTTTGTTTTTTCTCATTTTTGAGCTTGAAAGCCACAGTACTTTAATTATATTGAAGTGTGGCCAGAATATTCTGACTCGAGTCTTTATTTAAAAAATCTACATGAATGATCTGCCGTCAACTGCTCATAAGGACATGTTCAGTCCTAACTTGGTGTCCATGCCTGAGTTAAAGGGGAACTTAGCAACTATTTCAACTTAATAAAACGGTTTAGAAATGACTTGGATGGTTAAATAACCTGTTCTGGAGAAAATGGTGACTTTCCCCGCTCCCCCTAGCATTCCCAGGTAGAAAACCAACCTTGCAACACGGGGACTAATGTCACGGTAAGTTGGAAATCGTGAGAAGCAAGAACGAGAGAGAAACACAAACTGCTTTACGGCAATTCGACAAACACACACGCCACCCTCAATGTGTATGATGTTTTACCCACCTTGGTAGACATAGCTCCACACAATAAAGTTGGCCGGCTCCGATAATAACAAATGTGTTGTGAAATATACGCCCCACAGCTGTAGGGGCAGCTCGTTGAGAAAACAAGCAACAACAAAAGTGAAATTCAGCGAAGAAATGACTAGAGTTGCCAAGTTCCCCTTTAAATAACAGTGTTCTGATAAGCTTCCGTGTTAATGGGGTTAAATGTTAGAGTTAGCCAGGCCTGAAAGTCATCCACCACCATAAAACACTAAATGGAGATAAAGTCATACTGTTTGTGTGTGGGAAAGATTAAGTGTTTCTGCTATACTTCGCTAAACTGCTAAAACTTGACAAAAAACGTGGGTAAAACTTGTCAAACCATTAAAAAATATATATCATATATTCATTATTATGGAAAAACAGTTTTAAAGACCCACCTTAAAGGGTTTTATTCTAGTCTCAGTGTATTGTTGTAGAAAAAAATGGCAAGAGTAATGGCAGTTTGAGTAAAAATTATCTTTTTGACTACTGATGCTTATATCCATCCCCTTTCAAGCTTAATTTATTAGTTTACATATTAATAATAGTCAGAGGTCAAGTGATATATCTTTCTATGATGACTGACAATGTCAGTATCTTCTCTGAAAATGTTCAATCACATTCTGGAATTAATAAACTGGTTAAAGATGAGGGAACAGATAGTACAGTCCTATTGTCACAACTTGTGGAAGTCCAAAGCACAACGATAAGGATAAAGATACTAAATAGTCTTTAATATTAAATTCACAAAGAACAAACTCAGAAAAAGTGAAACAGGCAAAGTAGTACAACCACATAACAATGACGATACCAGACAAATGAGGATTCAAACACAGGAACTTAAATACACAGGTTAATGAGGTGAACACAGCTGAACAGGATATACAATCAAATCAGAAACCATGGCGACACGCAGGAAATTAACACAAGGACAGAAAACCAAACTAAACTGAATATAATTGTGACACCTATACTGCATCATATTTCTCACCTTAATTGTTTTTGTAATTAAATGTTAGTTAATACACTTATTGTAAAGTGTTTTAAAAATTTCTTTCTCATTTTAAATAAAAGTATAGCTTGTTTTGTTCCATTTAAGTAAAAGTTTGTGAGGATGAAGAGAC